>CM060901.1:299007621-299010121 GCA_030737815.1 Allium fistulosum | reverse complement strand
TCAACCGTCGTTGACTATGACAACAGTCGCGACCGGAGCTTGGATTTCCAGTCAGGCAGATAGGTGCTCCTTTAAGACCATTGATTGTCGCTCTTTGAACAGGCAGAGACGCTCTCAGTGTCAGTGTCGGCCCAGTAGAGTGCTTTCGATTCCACCTAAAATCTTAGGATTTTTTTTATAGTTGGAATAAATTCGTAGACCGGGTCGACTTATACGTTTTAAATATCTCAATGGGCGGTTCCATCGTTTATAATCGAAAAGAAAAGTTACAATAGGTTTTTCAAACCAAAAATAAGTTTTGAGCTAACTCCAAAAACCCGCCCTCAGTTCGGATTGCAGGCTGCAACTCGCCTGCATGAAGCCGGAATCGCTAGTAATCGCCGCCTTAGCACCCTAGACTTTTGAGAGGATAGTCGAAGCGGCGGTTATCCCCTCTCGTTCCACCTCTATTGTATGAATCATCTTTGTTTCAATCAGAAATGATTCAAAAAAATAAAATAATTCGAATTCTATAAGGTTGAATAAAAAAGAAATTAACTTTTTTTTATATGGGTTGGATTGGTATTATTCTGGATACGGCAAAATCATTTGATTCGATCGGTTTTATCAATTTGCAAATTCTCCCTCAACTAGTTAAAAGAATGAAATTGGCAGATATCATGACGATATTAGGTAGTATAGATATCATTATGGGAGAAGTTGATCGTTGAAATGATAATTGATATGACAGAAGCGGAAATACAAGCTATAAATTCATATTGCCCTCTGACAGAAATCAAACTAAAAAAAAAATTATTTTGACTCAACCATCTCTTTTTCAACTTATCTACTGAAAGGAGGTTCGAATCGGGGCCCCAGGGAAGTCTCTCAAATTTACTAGAATCTTGCGTTTTTGTTGTTTTTGACGTTGAAACGGTCTTTCTTTATCCATGGGCGATGAGTCATTCGATGAATAATCATTTTACTATTTTATTTCCTATTAGAATTAAGCATATAATCCACGAATTGGTCCACTACAGAAACGAGACTTCATCAGTCATATCCCGTGACATTAGAAATAATATTCTATTTGGGCTTCCTTATTGCTTATGCTGTCAAATCACCGATTATACCGTCTTTCTCCGAGGAAGAAGCGAAACATAATCAACTTGAATTCGGGACAGCTATTCGAAATCTTAGGGAAAGACTTGATTGAGCTTTCTGTCGTTCCGTTCCCTCAGGTCTTGGGGGAGTAGAGCCGCTTCTTTCTGATTTTTTCCAGTTAAATAATTAACTAAATTGAGAAAAAAGACTCAAAATTCAAAATACTACTTAATTAAAAATTCAAAATACTACTTAATACTATCGCAAGCACCTTCGTTCTTGCATCGGAATGCTAGTGCAATAAAATAAGACGAAGGCTGTACGCGAGCCGGGCTTTGGAGATGAGGTGCGTAGCGGCGAAGCCAAGTCAATTTCGGGCCACCAAACCCTGCAACCAAATTCGATCCAAAATAAAATGGATAAAAATATTAGCCATATTCTATTTCTACTACTAACTCTTTTTTTTATCTTGAATCCCGTTGTACTTAATCCTCAAAAACACATTTTTTTTTTTCTGGTTTCTATTATTTTCTTCGATTTATTAAGCCCGTGCTCAAAAGAATATATTTTCTTGAGAATTTCATCTCGTACGGCTCAAACAGAAACACACAAATACCGATTTTGACGGATATAGATTCTAATTCTAATACCGGGAAGTCCAAAATTAGACCAACGAAATTCCGTCTGCTAGAATAAAAAAGCGCTTCCGAATTGATCTTTTCCATTAAAATTACAATTTCTCTTTAGACATCTAGAGATTATTGTACGACAAGTAACATCAAAAGTGTTGGTTTCAGAAGACGGAATGTCTAATGTTTTTTCGCCTGGAGAATTAATCGGATTGCTACGAGCATAACGAGCAGGGCGTGCTTTAGACGAAGCGATCTGTTATCGGGCAATTCAATTTTTCGTGCTCTTGCTATAGTTAAACGATCTTCTTTGGATAATTCGTCCAACCCCAGGATAGCTATAATGTCCTGAAGTTCTTTGTAACGTTGTAAAGTTTCCCGATTCCGGCTTCATGCAGGCGAGTTGCAGCCTGCAATCCGAACTGAGGACGGGTTTTTGGAGCCCTCGCGGGATCGCGACCCTTTGTCCCGCCAGGAAAAATAAAAATATTTATTATACGTGTTATTTGCAGTTATTTGAATTTAGTACAAAAAAATTTCTCATTTCTTCATATAGAATTTTTTCTATCCAATATCCAAATTAAATTTTCAATTTGATTTGGATAGAAAGGAACGATCCATTTTTTTTTCAAGATTTTCCTATTCAGGAAAGAAAATGTTTTTTCGATAAAGAAAAATAGCCCCACGAATGATATGAATACTACTGTTGCTTTAGCTTTACTCACGTCCGTGCACAACAATTTGCTTCTCGTATCGACGAATTAGAAGAGACTCCTTTTTATTTTATT
>CM060901.1:298997621-299002621 GCA_030737815.1 Allium fistulosum | reverse complement strand
TTTTTAGAATTACCACTACATAATAGATTAGTGACTCAACGTTTGTAGAAATGGAGAGGAGGGATTCTCAATTATGGAAAAATCGATAGAGAAAAAAGCCGGCTCCGGAAATCTCTTTGTCTACGGAAAGATCTCTTTCGCTGCGCACCTGTTTCTTTCACTTCTGAATCCAAAATAATTCGATTAGGGGTCAGTACACAAAGATTTAAGGTCATTTCTTCAATTTGCTCTCCCCTTCTAAGTTCATAGCTTTCGCGGTAGCTTACAGAGATAGAATCAGATCGATTCCCGAAATGCCTTTTTGGATCTTCCTCAATGTCCTGGCTATTCACGAAACACCCTTTAGCTTTTCCAGCGATATGCACATATCTAAGTAATTGTCGCTCTGTCAGACCATAATGAAAACGCAATTTCTGTTTTTGTTCTAAACGAACGCAGCTATTGAAATTGCTGCTCTGGCTACAGTTTCTGAGACTCCGCCCATTTCGTAAAGTATTCGACCGGGTTTAACAACAGATACCCAATATTCGGGAGATCCCTTTCCCGACACAAATAATTGAAATTCCATTTCTTGATCTCTATCTTCAATTTTTGGAAACTTATGAAATTCTTCCGTTAAACCCTGATTGAATATTTACCCAAAATGTATGATCCCTTTTTGAATGGACCTTATCGCGGAACAATAAAAAATGTATAAAATATCCAAAAAGTTTGAAACAATTGGGACTTTTTCGGAGATTGGATGCAGGACAAAGGTCAAGTCAATGCGGAGACTAGGGTTGAGACTCGGGATTGAATACCCGGATCGAATCAGAGTTCACGCCGCCCGCCCTGAATAAATAGGAGGCGACTGTAAAGGAGCGAATGAGTGGACTGGTTTTTCTGTTGGAGGTCGGGGAATGAGAAGCAGTTCTTTCTGCGAGTTCATGAGCAAGTGAATGAACGAGCCAGCGAGCTGCGAGTGAAGTACAACAGTCGCGAGCCATGTTCCTAAAAGAATTCCTCTTGTCTAAAAGATCAATCTTGACTTTCACCCCCGAACGAGCCGCTACGCTCCTAGGGTCGAGATGTCCGAAGGTTTATAGAGAAAGATAGAATTAAGAAATAAAAATCTTAATGAAGAGATAGATCGTTCGAATAATAAAAAGACTTTCGCGTCTCTCTAAAATTGCAGTCATGGTAAAATCTTGGTTTATTCAATTTTCAAGGACTCCCAAGCAAAACGGCTCCTCGTTCAATTCTTTCGAAGTAATTGGATCCTTTTCTTCGTTCGAGAATCTCTTCCCTTCTTAGCTGAGTCGATCCCTAGAACGGACCCCTAGTAGGTCGATTGGTTACGCATCTGGCGTATTATTACTGATTTCCTCAATAGGAAATGCGACAAAATCCAGATTTTGATACTCTCATCAGATTTGAAGTCAATTCCTTAACCGGCCGCATTTAGAATTCATTTCTAATGATCGCTGTCTTCCTGATTTCTTTGTACCATTCTGTCATCGACCTTGAAGCATCAATGTCAAGCTCGCCCAGGTGCTGCATCTGACTGCGTGAGGTTTCTATCAATCTACCCCTGTGTGATTCCTGTTGAATCATATACTCGGGGGGTGGCGCGCTAACATCAGGAAATAGAACAATCGCGAATTTCGAGTAACAGGCCAAGCTGAAACTTGGCCGTCAACTCGTAATTCAAAGCGCGGTTCAGCACCTAATTCTGGCAGTTCGCGAGACAGTACTTTAGTTATGAGTGCCCCATTTCGAGGAAAATAAAAACAGGTTTACTCTACCTCCTCGTACCTTTCAAAATGGATTAACTAAGCTAAGGAAAAACAAAAAAGGAATTCTACAAGATCAATTCGTTCTTTTTTCTCTGACAGATGGTCAGAACTTCATCTGGGTTCGAATCCTACTGTCTGAAAAACCACTAACCAAAATGGATGAATTGCTTGCTATCGTAGTGAAGACTACCACTGCTTGGGAGCTCACGGTTTCATGTTCTATTTCACTCCCCGATGGGGGTTCTTTTCACCTTTCCCTCACGGTACTACTTCGCTATCGGTCACCTCTTCATGTACAAAAAAATAAGATTGTCTAGACCTGATGGGGCCAACCAGATATTTTTTTTGGTACAGTGAATCACTTACTTGACTTGGTGCATACTCCTACGATTTGCAGTCGCAAGCACGAGCCGCCCGCTTCCGCTCTTAGCCCGAAGGAAGCAGGTAATAGCATTGGCTGCTTAGGGAGGAATTTCCCGGCTCGTAGCTATTTGGAGACAATAAGAATCTTATCTTAATTGGAATCTTACTTTACTAGTATTTATCTATGGCCCTGCGCAAATATGATCCAGACGCATATATGATATCCGAGGAAGAAGCGAAACATAATCAACTTGAATTCGGGACTATTGTTCCCACCGAACCTACCATAAAAATGGTAACTAAAAAAAAGTAAGTGGACCTGACCCATTAAAACTAAAGATATTAAGCATAACAAACATTTCATTCTTGTAGATTAGAAAATTAGATTTTGATTGAGTTCTTTTTATGAGGGAAAAATTAAAAGGTAGGTCAAAAAACCTTCTTAGTTTGGCTCCTTTTAGTCGCCCCTCAGTTTCTCAAAAAATATTGTGCCATTTCATTTCGTATAGCATTTTCAAACCTATCATTTTTTAAATATCTCAATGGGCGGTTCCATCGTTTATAATCGAAAAGAAAAGTTACAATAGGTTTTTCAAACCAAGTTAAGTCGAATTGAAAGGTAGGTTTTGTACCTCGTTTTCGGCTCTTTCTCATATAGAAACTTGAGGGGCTCTCTTCCAGCTCTAGTGTGCCTCCTCAATATCTTGTTCATTCGCAACAAAATATTTTCTTTTCTTGAACTTATACTAAATTCGGTTAATATTAATCTCGTACTATTTTCTGATATATTTGATAGTCGCCAATTAAAAGGCAATATTTTCTCATCAAATTAGGATATTGTTTTAGTAGGATATCTGAAATAAAGTTAATGTCAGTTCGAGAATGACTTCTCTCTCAAAAAAGTTTTTGTTATTGTTCCAGAAGAAATGAAACAAAAGATACGGTAGAACTAGGACAGTTATTGTATGAGGTCTACCTCGCCCGTTTCCTTATTTCTTTGATAATAGAGTTGCCGCGGGGGATGACAGGATTTGAACCCGTGACATTTTTATAGCCTGCAACTGATTCAGCTTCCGCTTCTGGGAGATCAGACGGAGCTCGATTAGTTTCTGCTAGACGAGGAATAAGGAACATAACCAATACGGGGAACAAGGGAATACCGGGACCTCTCGCATTGAAAAAGAAAATACAGAAAGAAATTCGATTTTGAGCATTTAGTTCCCCTGTGACGGAACGGAATTATATCTAAGGTCGGCTGTGATAGAGGCGAGGGCTCGGTATTCCGCTTCGCAAATACCAATCCGAGCCGTTCCCATTTCGGACTACTCGACGGTGGACTTACTTTGTGATTGAACCAGAAACTCTAGAGATATGGTAATATGGAGAAGACAAAATTGTTTGAAGCACGCAATATCATATGGATAATTTAAACGGCTTCTGCTACTAGTGATGTCTAAAAACTTTCCATAGTTTTGTTACTCGCCTTTTTTCTGGAAGGATTTTAGAAGCCAAAAGTGCTAAAATATCCAAAAATTTTGAAACAATTGGGACTTTTTCGGAGATTGGATGCAGTTACAAAACGGTCCCTCCGTAACCAGTCATCCATAATATCAAATAAATCATTTTCTTCTTTGGTAATTTTACCAAGTAAGAGGAGTAGTTATGAACCCTGTAGACCATCCCCATGGAGGTGGGCACCTCGTTCAAAAAGAGAATAGTTGTAACCAATAGCGAATGAGACGGCTGGCTGGGATACCAAATCAAGATTGGGCATGTGTTAAGTCGTATCCACCTTAATGTAATCCATTAGGAGTACCCTCACGAATGAATGTAGGACAGGTATTTGAATGTTCGCTCGGGTTAGCAGGGGATATACTAAAGAGACATTATAGAATAGCACCTTTTGATGAGAGATACGAGCAAGAGGCTTCGAGAAAACTAGTGTTTTCCGAATTATATGAAGCCAGTAAGCAAACAAAAAACCCATGGGTATTTGAACCCGAGTTTCCGGGAAAAAGCAGAATATTTGATGGAAGAACTAAATATAAGTAAAGGATCTATGGATGAAGATAAAAAACAAAAGTGCATTTCCAATCGTAACTAGATCTTAAATTTTTGTCTTTGCTCCGTCGCCTTTTTCTCGAAGATCTTGAACTGTCAAGAGATGCGCTAACTTACCCGACGTTATTTCGACGATCAGAGAATAGGGAGACCTAAAGTCTGCTTGCTTTTTTTTTGAATGAATTGTCCGAAGCAGAATCGATCAATGTGTGATATTCTGAATCCTCATTTCTAATGGAATCGAAATGATCTCTGGATTGATCAGAGGATCCTTTCGATTGGCGTCATTATCAATATAATTTATCTCAGACTAAGTGGTCTTATTTAGTACCAAAAAAATGGCAAAATAGGGCCAACCAATGTCGTATAATTCAAAAAAAAGACTCAACGAAATCGGATCAGCCAGAGCTAGTCTTCTTCCCACTGACCACTACTAATAAGATAAGACGAACCACTACCAGTAGTCCTTTTTCCAACGCTATAATTAGTCTTATTTATTAGTATTCTAATTATACTATTTTTTTGTATTTAATTTAATTACTTTTTAAAAAGAGAAACCTCCACGGCGATACGGAGCTAAAAGATCCACCACTTTAATCCCTGTTTCAAAGATTGATAATTTCGTATCTAACTGTATAAAAGCAGGCGCAGATCTATGAATAGGCGATGTTGTACGAGTATCTACAGGACCTAAATTATCAACAGGCTCCCCAAGAACATTGAAAATTACAGCATCTGACCATATATGTATTACAATAAAGAAGGAGGATTTTCAATGCCCGATCTCTTCTATCAATAGTC
>CM060901.1:298990121-298995121 GCA_030737815.1 Allium fistulosum | reverse complement strand
AGCCACCTACAGACGCAGAGGTCGGAAAGTAGGACCAATCCAAACCCTTCTTTCGGGAGCTGGCCATGCCCGTAGTCGTTACCTCCATTTTTGGCCTACACCCTTTATCTCAAGTTTTGGATCGAACTACCCTGGTTGCTTCGAATGCGGATTTCGTATCAATTCTTGTTTGCCCAGATCAGGGATACTTCCAGCAAGAGATATATCGAAGAGTTGGTGCCGGACTAGCTGAAAATCTAAGTTTATCGGAAGCTTGGTCTAAAATTCCCGAAAAATTAGCTTTTTATGATTACATTGGTAATAATCCGGCAAAAGGGGGATTATTCAGAGCGGGCTCAATGGATAGCGGGGATGGAATGTTACCGAACCAAGTATATTTTCTTGAACCATGCATTGCCTCAGTCGGGGTAAGCTTAAAAAAAGAAGACTCTTCCGGGAAATTCAAAAAGTTTTTTTGTTCGGCAAACAGTCTCAAATTCAGGATCCTCCGCTGCGCGGATTTCTTGGGAAACAAAGTCATAGGCATGTAGGTTCAAAGCCAAACCAACTACCCCAAGAGCACTCATCCCTTTTTTTTGATCGAAAAATCAATCTGATTTATTTCGGAAAAAAGAGAAAATCCTTTAGCTAGATAAGGGGCGGAAATACCTTTGGCAGCTAATCCTCTTGATAGTACGGTAGTAGCATCTAAATGTGCAAATGTCGTGGCAGGAGCAGGGTCGGTCAAATGGGTTCCCTGCCCCTGCGGGGATGGAGCGACAGAAGTATTGAGAATCCCGACGATCATAAGTTGAAAGTTCATATTCTTCAGTCATCGATAAACAGTTTGTTGGACAATACTCGACACAATTACCACAAAATATACAGACTCCAAAATCAATACACGCGACTCGGAACCAGAGAAGAGCCCTGAGGATTACATTTCAAATTTCTTCGAGTACCCAGGTTCATAAAAAAAAGAATTTTTGTTTTCATGAGTATGCGACTTACGCTTCTCTGGCATAGAACATCAGTAGGTGCGAAGGGGACCAAATTGGTTATTGGGCAGTAAAAATTGTGACAGGCGTGCCTGACGCTATTCCTATAATAGGATCTCCTTTGGTAGGAAAGAGCAATAGGCCGGACCAGCCTACAAAAACAAAACGGTCCCTCCGTAACCAGTCATCCATAATATCAAATAAATCATTTTCTTCTTTGGTAATTTTACCAAGAGCTATAGTCGGAAATGGCTATTGGGCCTAACCCCATGTTGTTCGCACCGCGAGTGCACTTCTACCAGTTTCTGCCTAAACAAGAATTCTTGAACGGTGAACAACCAGAGCCTATTACTCATTACATCAAAGAATTTCCATTTGTTCTTTCTCGGAGCTTTAAACTGCCTTGGATTGATCTTCGATTTCGAATGATCGATTCATAAGAAAAAGGAAGGCCAGTATATTAATTAGGGGAAGGAAGGATCAATCTTTGCTCCTGTTGCCTTTCAATCCCTAATGATCCGGTCCGTAATCCTGGACGTGAGGAATAAAATAAATAAAAAAGATTTTGAAATCGAAATGAAATAAAGAATAAAAAAAATAAGTAGAAAATAGAAGAGCCCAGATTCCAAATGAACAAATTCAAACTCGAAAAGGATCCCCGGGTCAATCAAAAGTTCGATTCTATCTGAACTGCTCATTTTCAAATGACGATCAATTCCGATTCTTTCTTTTTCGATTGATTCTTTTCCGATCGAGATGTATGGATCCATGGATATAAATTATTATGCGTTTCCCTTTTCTTGACCGAATTTCGGGATCTTCCGTCGATTCTTCTGTCGATTCCAAAGTAACCGGTAGGTTACCTACATATTCCGGTTGACCGAGCCTAATTCTAATTGTTTTGTTCCGAAGTAAAGATATCCATAACTGACAGGAGCTGGTATTTTTACAAGAAATCTCTAGCTAGCCTTCCCGCAAGAGGTTTTTTTAAGATAAAGATTACAGATTGACTTATTATACTCCTGATTACGAAACAAAAAATTCCCCTTTCCTTTAAGAAGTTCTGGATGAATTTACAATTGAAATTTAAATAATCGTAGCCCACAGGATTTGGAAAGTGCGATTGAGACCTAAGTTATCTAATGGGTCAAGTCTTTAATTCAAGTCCTCCGGTAATCAAGCAAGAACAAACAATCATTCATCGGAGGGAGCTTGGAAGGGAACCCTTAGCATCTTATTTCGGGTAATTCTATGTTAGCCGACTTGTTTGGGCCAGCCTCAGTCCTTCCCACACCAAACTAGCAGCTATTTTATGTCGAATATTAACTTATCTGTCTGCTAGTTCTAACTAATCTTGAGGAGGTAAATAAATACATAAGTTAATGAAAAATTTGCCCGGAAGGAGGCCTTCTTCGCCTTCCACCTAAGCTGCGCAGGAAAGGCCCAAAGCCAATCCCAGGGAACAGTGAAGTCGCACTATACGTCAACCCAAACTGCATCTACTGGAAGGTCAAAACGAGGAAATAAGTTGATCAAAATTTATCAAGGCGCTCTGGCGGGATCCTCACGGACAGAAAAGGATTGCAGTCAGTTTGATAATAATCGAGTGACATTACTTCTTCGGTCCGAACCAAGGAATCCGTTAGAACATTGGCAGCGGAGCGGGGCATTTTTGGGGAGTAGCCCGCTAGAAACTTCCATACATTAAGATTTTAGATTAAGGGAGCCATCGAAAGGTGACTAAAACCTGGAGAAAGTAGGATTCGAGATTGAATTCGCCACTTATAAAAAAAAGGAGAATTATAGTAAAGAAGTAAAACGGGCTTTTTACTGGCTCTATACCCCAACCCAACTTGCTCTGGCCAAAAGTTAGTGAATTTCCACATTTACCAGGGCTGATCAAAGGAGCATTCTGAATCTGTGTGAGCGAATCCCCTAATGGAAAATGAAGGAACTCTTGCTTCTTTTCGCTAATAAGTGCTCTATCGACCCTCCCAATTTGAAGTTTTTTCCTGGAAGTTTCAACCGTCGTTAGATACAATAGTACCTAGGGGACCCAACAAATCAGAACAAGCAAACGAATCAGCTTCCGCTGTCATTCTTGGAAAAAAATAGAATCTAGGCTTTAGCTTGGTTTGAAAGGACATGGCTTTCAAATTAAGTTCCGAATTAGTAGATGCTGCCAAAGGGAGTGGCGATTTGTTTCGAGAAAGATATCGATCAATTCCGATCAACTCTGTCCTTGATGAATCAACAATCATCTTCTTTTCTGTTGGATAATATCCTTTTTCGATTGGGTATGGCTTCGACCATTCTCGGAGCCAGGCAATTAGGCTAGACACATTACCTGCCCCAATTAATATGGCTATTGTTGGGAAATCCTCTTCCTGTCGTGTTGGGCGGAGGTTTGCCTAGAAGCAGCCACCCTTGAAAGAGTGCGTAATAGCTCACTGATCGAGCGCTCTCGGTTAAGGTAAAGACTTCGGGCATGAAAGAAAGAGAGTAGTAGGAATTCTCTTATCCTGTCAGAATTGAGAAATTCTATGGCTAGAATCTTTAGATTGCTTCGACTCATATTCCCCAAAAAGTGGATCCCGCTCTAATAGCTCAATCATTACCAATGATTAAATTATTAATTGAGGTTTTTGCTTCATCCCTATTACTGCCGATTTCATTTGGGCTAGACTAAGATTTTAAGAAAAAAAGTTACAGTCTTTTCTAAAACCTATGCTATAGTTTATAAAAATCAAGTATTGACACGTCCACGCCTCCACTTCTTGCGGAGCAATAATTCATCGAATTAGATCGGTAATTTCATAGAGTCATTCGGTCTGAATGCTACATGAAGAACATAAGCCAGATGATGGAACGGGGAGACCTAGGATGTAGAAGATCATACATGAGTGATTCGGCAGATTTGGATTATCTAGGAACTTTTGCTCGCATTGTATCATTTGGTCTACGTACCGGAACTGATACCATTCGAGATTATGCAGGATTATACACGAAAGATCCTTTTTTGGCTCTCTCTTCAGTCCTATGTCTCTTATCCCTAGGGGGTCTTCCTCCACTAGCAGGGTTTTTCGGAAAACTCCATCTATTCTGGTGTGGATGGCAGGCAGGCCTATATTTCTTGGTTTCAATAGGACTCCTTACGAACAAGATACGACTTATTTGAAATGAATTGAATGAACAAATTAATAAAAATAAATATTTCTCCTTCAGGTATTCTACGGTAACTTCTCATGTCAATTGTTAATTCTTGGTCTATATTGGTAACTCTTGGTCATTGAGATTCGCGAATTTTTCAGATTAATATAAAGAAGGAGGATTTTCAATGCGGGATATAAAAACATATCTCTCCACAGCACCCGTGCTAACTACTCTATGGTTTGGGTTCCACTCGGCCCTAAGACGGATCAAAGAAGAGTGGGGAGCCTCTCGCTGGTTTTTGGAATTCCAAAGCAAGGGGCTAATAGCTGTTGCTTCAAGCAGAACAAAGTTCGCCTTCCAGGGCTCGCTCCCGTTTGACCATATTTTGGACCTTAGCTCCATAGAGCAATATGCTACTGCTGAAGCATGGAAGAATTGAAATCGCGAGGGAAGCCAATGCTTTCTTTTTTTTCATTTTTTTTTTCTGTGAATTGTTAATGAACTGCTTGCTTCTTCGAAATCCCGGGGAGGCCGCAATCCGGGAGCGCCTCACACGGACCCGAACTTGCAGCCGGGAGGGTACCAAAATAGAAAAACATGATTTTCCCGCCTTTTTTGGATTATTTATAGCATCCATTTTATAGAAAGTTAGATCTACATTGGATCTCACCTGAATCGCCCCATCTATCCTCCTGAGGAGAAGTTTGGTTTCAAACTCCGATTCGAACATTTCATTTTTCTCAACTACAATTCAAAGAAATATCTAAGATGAACTTTGGCTTGTAAACATAAAAGTACGAGAATGACTTACTATCAAAAAATAAAAAAGAATGGATAGATTTTTTTAGATATGACTCCGCCAGTACCAAA
>CM060901.1:298985121-298987621 GCA_030737815.1 Allium fistulosum | reverse complement strand
AGAGTAGCCAACCGTTCACTTCCTCTAACGAGCGAGGAAACTTCGTTCAACACTTACTACGTTCTTTCAAAACCTTATCTTCCCTGAAAGCAAAGGTGTGGAATTGCCCCACCCAAATAAGTAGCTACTTGGAATAGTTTAACAAGAAAAGAGAAATTGTGAGTAAATAATTACCACACAAATTTATACTAGTTACCTTTCTTTTTTCTAATTTTTTTTATTTATTTTATGAATTCTTTTAAAAATTCTGTTTTTCTTAAAATATCATGAACGAGGCTAAAGATGTCTTAAGCTATGAATATGTTTTTAATACACAGGGCATAGGAAGGAAGGTCCTGTTTTCCGCTCGCTACGCACCTCTGCTTTGTTGGGAGGCGACCATAGGGAGTGTCGTAAGGACCTTTGCATTTTTTTAGTAAAATAAGAGGTGTTAAGCTTTTTATCATTCTGGCGTCGAGCTATTTTTCCGCAGGACCTCCCCTACAGTATCGTCACCGCAATAGAGTTTAATTGAGCGTGAGAGCCAAATGAATCGAAAGATTCATGATCCGGACCAATTTTTTTTTGATCCTTCGATAAAAAGATTCATTCTCCTCATAAAAAAGAGGAGGTGTAGAACAATATTACCATTTTTGTTCAAAAAGATACCAAAGTGGATGATTGACTCATTCCATAAGAAAGAATTACTTCCACCAAAGAAGGGTCTATAACTTCGATCCAAGCAGTTTATGTTCAGATGGATTCCTTTTTTTTTCTTCGATAAAATAGAAGGGGGAAAAGGAAATTCCATTGCAGAGCCGTAAAAAAACCCTTTTGTAGCTAATCATTTATCAAGAAAAATTGAGTGTTAACGAGCTTCTAGCACCATACGAAAAGGTTCAATTATATGAAATGAATTTCTAGATCCAGAAATTCCTTACCATCAAGTTGATAAAAAGCGCCGAATTCTTTGATCATGGTTGTTGAAAGATAAATCAAAGTCTCTTGGTCCCTGAATTATGTCCCTTATTTCTATGAAAGAATTATTCGATTATTAGGTGTGGTTCCTCTACGCCTAGGACACCAGAATATCGAATCATGAACAAAGAAAGGCATGAGAATGAGAGAAATATTGGCACAGCTGATTACTCCTTTTTTTACATTTTAAAGATTGGCATTCTATGTCCAATAGAATATCTCGATCTAAGTTTGGTCGAGGACTTCCAAATACTAAATCAGCCACATTAAGATTACCATCCGGGGAGGTCCGTTTCCAAAATTGGATTTTTTTTCAAGAATGAAATCTTATTGGAACTGTCAAAAGGCGTTCTGAGTGAGTTATTTCAGCTACACGGTTTTTTTACCTTTCTTTTGCTTTTGGGTTACAATTAGCGATCTTTTCGTAGGCGTTTTCCCCCAATTGAATCGGGGGATCAAATTGATTATAGAAACATGAGTTTAATTAGTCGATTTGAGAGCAGGATGCCGGCCGAGATGAAGCTGGCTAGCGGACAGATTGAACAAGCAACGCAGGGGGCATCCAATACTTTATACAAAAAAACGAATTCTTTCTAGGCCGCGTGATTCTTCACGACTAGGGAAGGGCATGATACTAAGACTTTTGATCTACTAAGGAAATCCCTGGCTGCTTTGCTTCCTTCAGTCTTACGAAAGATCGAGGCTGAGGGAAAGGCCGGACTCTATTCCTGACTTAAGGAAGCCTTCGGGGAAAAAACTTTGAATTGGGAGGGTCCCGGTGAACTACTCTTAGTTATTCTCATACTTTGTTCCCCTAAATATACTGGCTCCTCTCATCAATATAAATCGCTTGCGCACTTCAAACCGCACTCAAAGGTAGGGCATTTTTTTCACAAATTTTACGACGCTACTTAAAATTAAAAATTGTTTAAGAGATTTTGATATGCTAGTCTTTTATATAATCTTTTATTCTAGTAGTAAAAATGGGGTGCCTGAGGTGCGGTGCCTGTCGGCCCGGTCATAATGATCGGAATTCGTCATGGTTATAGCCCAGCTTCAATAATTCCTTCAATTTTGGACTGTCAGTGTTTCTCCGTAATGTCCGTGAACAGTCGCTCCTGGAGTAGCCAAATACGGCTTAGCTGATCTGGAAAAGTTGACAGACAAGTCACTCTACAGAACCGTACATGAGATTTTTTATATTTATAATAAAAAAGAGGAAAGCAAGTGCCAAAGATCGATATTAATTGGAAGATAGATATTTTTTTATATTTATAATAATAATTAGTTTCCTTCTTTCCCTATCTCCCATTCAGCTATTTATTTTAGTTATTCACTAGAGCAATTATGATATTGAAGTCGATCCGGGGCAAGTGTTCGGATCTATTATGACATAACGATTAGGTGCCTAACGGACTCTTTTGGCGGAAAATCTTTTCTCGGCGTAATGAAAAAACTATTTTTTTGCAACCTAGTTTTTTTTTTGCTTCAAATTGTATCTTTGATGAAAGGGATTTTTTCAAAAAGAATCTATCTAATCGTT